>BMAO01022349.1:0-16167 GCA_019973975.1 Trichonephila clavata | reverse complement strand
CGGGAATAAAATACAGCAAAAAAATACTTACTTAAAACAAAAGCTGAAGTAAACATTGACGGAAGAACACTTCCATTGATAGTCCTCAAGACTGCAAAGATCATGAAATCGTTTACAAGCACCGAAGCAATCTCAGTCGAAGAAACGATGATTGCCAAAATAAGAAAGAGCAACTTGCGACCAAATCTGAAATTTGAATTATAAAATTGATTACATATCAGTTTATTTCAGTTCATATTGCCTTATCCTTTAAAAACTAGCATATTTTGTAACTTTCAGAATTGTTATAAAGACAGACACATGTTACTAAAAATATATATTTATGACTGAACATATCGCCCCTTTATGGACCGATGACAACAATAAAATTATAATACAAAAATGTCTTTCTTAACAAATTTGAATTTTATTTTTTAAAAAAATAAATAAAAAAGCACACAATCTTAGAAGTAAAACAAAATAAAAACAATTGATACTCAGTCAGTAAGTCGTAATACTAGCAGTCCTTCAGATTAAACATAATTAAGCAATTAACAATATAGTCAGACTCCGATTTAACGAACCCTTATTTAACAAATTTCACGATTTAACGAATTTTTCACTTTCTCCGATCAAACCGAGAGCAAAACCTCCTATTTAACGAAAAATAAACTCCAAATTAACGAATTATTTCAACAGTTGAAAAAATATATTACTTTATGTTAGAAAAAATACGATTTTTTTTCAAATAACATTCTTTTTGTCAGGAACAGAAAAAAGATTTCTCTAGTAAGTCGTAAATTTCGACAGCAAATGGTGCAAAGCGTTATTAGACATACCAGATACAGTTAAGTTACGAGTGTAGCCTACCGTGTCAGTTTTGAATAGGACAGGAAACTCCTTATCTCATCTCACTTCATAATGACGCTGGGAATATTTTAAGATTTTAGCGATTAGGTCAGAATTTATGAAGGACTACCTATCTGTGCACCTGAAGTTCAGGAAATTGTTGATTTGTCGGAGCCAATGAATACCGATTCTTATGCAGAAATTGATAGTTAAAACTCCTTTTTAAAATGTTTTTTTTTCTAATACTTTACATTGTTTGGAAAACTAAACATACCTAACGCAGCAGGATATAAATGAAGCAGTATTTTCTTCTCTGCATAAAGTAGAAAAAAGAACTCTTTCGAGTCGGGAATCGGAAAGTTTTGCATGTATCTACCAGTCTGTATTTTAAAATTTCCTATTAACTGGCGTGTAATAATTCACTAGTAGCTGTTGAATAAAATGCGTAAAATTTCTATCTTTGGATATTTTCTGTGTAGTTTCTTATTGTAGAATTTCCAAAAGGTAAAAGCAAAAAATGTGTATCTTGTTTGAACTCCGATATAACAAATAACCCCGATTTAACGAACAAAATGTTCGATCCGAATGAATTCGTCAAATCGGGGTCGGACTGTATTTAAAATTTATTTTACTCAACACTGATCTCGAAGATATAACTTAACAATGTTATCAGATCTCCGTCAATACTCTAAAGAAGAGCTGTAATGCTCCCTTCACAAAATAAATGCAAACAGAAAACAAGCAAATGCGTACCGTAAATTTGAAGAGCTATTCGTTTGTAAATTTGTCCAGAAACATTGAAGAGGACACAGGATCTAAAATTCTAAAATTTCTAATGTTTATTGGATTTTCATGAAACTCAGTGTAAACGTTCTGTAATGTGTGTCTATATCAAAATTTAATAAAGTAGTCATCGAAATGTTTCGCCATTTTTTCTTACATTTAAATGACTTCGTGTGGTCAAAAATAACTTTCATAAAATTTCTATTCATATATTTAAACTTACCCAGTGGCAGCGTATCGCGCTTCCACACCACAGGTCCGGGGCTCTATCCTCGGACTGGGCAAGGTCGACTCAGCCTTTCCTCCCTTCAGTGGGTCGATAAATGAATACCAAGCTTGGTTGGGGACTAAACATTTGGAGTTTCATTTTGGACTGATCACGACATATGCTCATGCACCTCAGCGCCTAATGGTCACGTATACCGAGATGGGCACCGTGGGCTTTGGCCCCTTAATGGGTTGTTGCGTCACTCTGTGCGAGTTTAGTTTATATTTAAACTTCAAATTTGGAAACCGACTCGTTAGTCTTAGAATTGAAAAACAGATAAGGAATACGAAAAGGGAAAATAAAATTTTAAACTAGTTTGAATGAAATATTTTAAAACATTGCAATTTTTGTTCTAAAAAATATCAAAATACCTTTTTATTATGAATTCTTTAAATAAATCAAAGGGATTAAAACACAAAGGAATTTTTTTACTTCACAAAAATATAGTTTTCCGCTTTTTATATAAAATCTTAAAATCTCTTGAACCTTTTTATATACAAGAACATCAAAAAAATTCACTTCGAAAAAATGTATTTTATGTAAATCTTGTATGTAGTCAAAGGCGTCACTATAGCCAAGTAGTCATAATCGCGAGACCATGAGCGGCATTCTCGAGTTGTGAGTACTAGTTTCACTGAAGGTCTGTACAGTAAGAGGCCATGTTAAATTCGTCGAGGCTCAAAATTCCTCGCGCTGGCGTAACTTGGAAGTTTGGAGAATGAGATACCATCTCATCATTTCGACAAAGTTCAGAATTACGAAGTTTGTTGCCAATGGCTTCAATGTGGATTCAAAGGGTTGCCTTAGTAAAAAAAAATCAATCCACATCAAGAGAATTTTTTAAAACAGATATACACACAAGATTAAATGACTAAAAAATCGTTGTCCTAAATGTAAGATAGCTTTCATTTATTTCATTCAAGAAATCTTTTTTCATAAATTTGACTTTTTTTGTGGAGTGTCCCATTAATTTTAAAAATAAGTCTTAATTATGTATAGCTTATTTAAAAGCACATTTGATCTTCATGTTTTTGATTTATTGCGAAGTATAAAATAATTTTTTTTTCAGTTGCATACTATCAAACATTGAATGCAATCAAATGTTAATACATCAAAACTTTTTTGAGACTCTCACTTAAAAAAATACAAAGAAATTATAAATATTTAAAAAGTTTCTTTTTAAAAACTCGATGAAATAAACAATTTTCAAAGCACATTTACGCGTCAAAGATACAATGTTTCTTAAAACATTTCTTTGCTATTTTCCATATTTTTTTCACGAATGTAAATTTTATGATTAATGAGAATTTTAAAAAAATGTCAATATTGATGCTATAATACGGAAAAAATGCCATTTTTTTTCTAAGATCCGAAAAAAATTCGTACAAAAATGCCTTTATTTGAGCTTATTAAGTTCACGTAAGCAAACACATAATTTCTTAAAAAGCGACTGCCTAGCGAGAAAGTAAACGAATCTGACTACTTAAAACTTCAAATTCATGAACGTGTGTTGAGACAGGAATTTATAATATATATTTTCTTGAAAACTGATGGACAAAACAAATTTTAAAAGAGCAATAACTATTGATATCTTGAATTTCCCTCGGGCGTTTTTCTGCAGCTATCAGGAATGATCAAAATAAGATACATTCAATGCTGGTGAAAGAAAACTCCATTTTTAAGGACTATAAAAATTTCAAAATAGGATTCTTTCATTACAATTAGTTGTGTTTGACCTTTTCGTTATACAGTTGACTCTCGATAATTTGAAGTTGGAGGGACCAATGAAAAACTTAGAATTATCAAGAGGGTAGAAAAAATTCCCAAAATACATGAAGATAAATTTTTTTCTAACACATATAAATTTGAAACTATGTAATAAAACAACAATTGTGTACATATGTATAAAATTAGTTTAAAGTATTTTTAAAAATTACATATTATATAAATATTTTACTGAAGTTAAAAGTCCTGTATTAAAAGAATACATTCAATATATTCTCTTATACGATACGAGAGATGCATCTTTTCTTATCAATAACGGGCCATCATTCTGAACACATGTGTAACAAAGCCACGTGTTAAACGAAAGATATGGACGGCTGACAACAGGTGCGGGTGGTCTATTGCCACTTAACGGAATGAAAACGATAAAAGTGTCTTTTCGCCTGTGGAATCAGAAAACACTAAGAAGGGTAGCAGACAGATAGTAATCAAAATAGTTACGTTACAGGGAGACACGCAGAGACAACACAATGCAAAACTCGTAGGCTTCAACCCGTTTCTTATGGGGTTGCAGATGACAGTAAGTGTTCGAATTGTCGAGAGTTTTACAAGGAAACTTATAATTATAGCGTGTTGTAGTTTGGCCAGCCACAGATCTTACTTCTAAATATCGAGTGTACCAAAATTATTGTTTTAGTTCGAAATATCAAGAGTTTTTCTAGGGACTGAGCATATACTTTCGAATTACCGAAAGTCGACTGTACAAATACAATACATATCACCGTACGTATCAATGGCGCCCTGTTCTTCCAATCTGATGCGAACGCGACAGCCGAGTTATTATAGTCAAGTATCATGACAGCATTGATTCTGTGTGTGTGGTGTCGGGTCGAATATTTTAATTTACTATAGAAACACTGCTTAGAGCAAGGATTCTCAACCTTTTGCTTTTGTTGCGGTACACTTTTAACATTTTCAAAATTTGTCGCACACCAACAATAAAATAAGTTTAAAAGAATTCTAATTATCTGTAATACACTATGTAAAATATTTTAAGATAATAATTGTAAATTTTAAATAAAACTAGCTGGTACACCCGTTTTTCGCACGGATGAATTGAAAAACTAAACAATACAGATTGAAGGATAAATAAATTTAATGAGTTAATTATATGTGAATTGCAAAATAAACACACAAAAAAAGCTTTTTACATATCTCAGCTGAACAAAAAAAAAACATTTATTAAATTTCTAGTCTAACAGCTGATAAAAAGGATTGTTTATTTATAATGCCCGTAACTCTCCTGTGGGTCGATTTTTCAAAACACCTTTCTAAGCTGATCTCTGCTCAGTCAAAGTAACACATTGTTCCAAATTTTGTGTAATGAACGCTTAAAATAGTGTAAGTAATTTATACCTGGATGTAAAAAAGAAAGAAAAAAAAGACGAGCAAAAGTATTCTGCGACTACTTCAAAACGATCCCGGTTTTTATTACATTTTCTCCCTGAGATCATAAATCATATTCATAATTGCGAGTACTTCATGAAATTATATGTACAGTAGTACAATCAAATAATTTTTGAGTGATCGTAAATTTACTACGAAAGTAAATACTTAAAAAAGTGCAATGTTGCCGATGATTATGAAAACAAAAACAATCACGTATAATTTTCACACAAGGTATTTTTTCATTATTATTTTCTTATCAGGAAGAGTAAATTCTACTTATGTGAATTATTCTACTAATGAACAAAACTCCATCTAATATTGTAATGTCTGTAACAACGTAAGAATTGCTTCAGAATGCACTGCGAAATGTTGGGCCGTTGTTGATTGGTTAAAAAACATCTCTATTAGGTAGTTAGTGGGTGCGTAACTTTTTACCGAAGAGTTCTAAGTATCTAGAAGGATGATACTATCTGTGTGTCGAATCTCGAAGTCCATTTGTTAGCGTATTGTGGATTTTTTAGATGATAATGGTTTGATAATTTGTGGATATGGATGGGTTGCCAGATCAAATTTGCAATAATGTATGCGAATTTGGATGGAACAGAAATAACCGAAAAGGTTCGACGAAAAAACTGTAAAATGAAATCCTCAGTTTTCTGACTTGGGCCACTTTCTTGGTCATGAATTTGAGGCTATTTTATCCATTAGATGTATTCTCTGATTTACAATTAGTTGAAATTTTGCACAATTATCAAAGCTCAAAATTACGAAATGCCTCTCCTCAAAATAGCCCTCGTTAAATATTGCTTCTAATTCCAATCAATAAAGAAATACAAAGCACTTCCTTCATAAATATATGTATATTTATTACAGAAAAATTCAAACTCATTTTTAAATAACCAAAAAATTTACATGAAATTATGCTAAAATACACATTAATCAGAGCTACTATTGAACTCAAATTTGTGTCCCCTCCCAAAGATATTTCCTGGTTTCACTCGTAAGGAAATATTAAAACCTACACGATAAAAAAAAGTTTGATGTTTATATTTGATAAACAACAAGTTTTAAAAATTGCCATACTAAAAGGTTCAAAAACAAGTTAAACATGGAGCAATTTTAGAGAGACGTCCTTCATCATTAAACTAATTTATCTCAAAAGAAATCATTTGAAGGACTCGTTTATTTCAATTGAAAACAAACATATATTCAACTTTAAAATATTTTTAAGGTGTTATTCTACAGTATTTTAAATAATTTTTCACGATTTCTGACGTAAAAGGATTCGGACATTTCATTAACAATTACTATACGTTTTTACAAAAAAAACTGAACGGCATATAGCAAAGAATTATTATGAGAAAAAATTTTAGTTTTCTAATGTGGGAAGCTGATGATAGATTTCAGTAAATAAAAACTGTGTGCATTTTGGAAAATATACAATAATGTAATGATTATGACAAAAATATAACCAGTAAGTTACGGAAAACTACAAAAGATTAAAAGGTAAAAAAAAAAAAAGATGAAAAAAAACTTTTGATCTTGGAGTTTTAAAAACAACAAAAAATGTTACATAATTTTTTTTTCTCAGAATTCATAATTTTTGCATTGTTGGATCAAGATTGAGACCTTTTAAATAATAATTTCCCACTGATCATTTTTTTTTAATTTAAAAATCTGATTTTTATTTTTTTTTTCATTGAATTCTTATTTTAAGTGCTTTTTTTACTGTCTATTCTTTCCGAATTCTAGCCTTTTTTGGCCTCTAACATTAATTTTTACGGCTATGCTTCATTTTTTTCTTTGTATGTCCCATTTAGATGCATCAATAATAACTTATAAATTCCTAAAAAAATCATTTTATTTATTTATTTTTTTAAATTTTCAAAACTTATCAACACCACATTTTTTTGGAAAGAATTAGCTTACAGCGTCTTTTAACTTGTGGCAATTTGAGATTTTAAAAAATAATGTAGACTGCAGGCTATCCCCCAAAATACAACACCAAAATATATCCAAGTTAATCTTATGAGAGAAGTAACATCACACACACGAAAATTGCATCGTGAAATGGTAGAAAATACAGCCTTCCATGAAAAAAAAAGCCGATGAAATATTTATTGAGTGTTTCCGTCTCGATTGGCAATAACCTTGGATGCCTTGTTATCCGAGGTCCATGCTACCCCCTCCACACAGGGACGTTTTAAGACTTGTTGAGGCCCTGGGCCTCAACGCAAATATAGCCCCTTCCCCTATGAAACCTTAAAAGTAGATAGTACTACATAGCATACGTTGTCAAATACCCATGCAAACAGTAACCTGAAACAAACAAATATGGATAACTTACAATCGCACAAATTGGCTCAACTGACTGAAGTATTCTTTGACTTAATAATGATGGCGTATGGTAGTCGACCTAGATCTAGACACAGACGACGGCCACCACATAATACCGTCTAGCCACTGTTACTAGATGACAGATAGTTCAGAATTCCCAGTTTTTAGGAGAATATAACCGGAAATAACATTTTACGATAAAAATTATACAAATCAGGATCTTATTAAGACTGTCGAGAATGAGACGAGGCCCCTACTGAAGCCGAGGCCCAGTTAGCCCATGTTGCGTTGCCAAAGTTGACCTGGTTGTAACAGTGTAATGTATGCCCGGCCAATCGTTCTCAAAAAACCGACCAGAAGTATTCAAAAATTGTCAGAAAGCAACAGGCTTTGTAAGGCCTCAGAGATACAGCACCGGCTGGTCACTGTACCGGCAATGCATACTATAAAGAGGGATGTGGAAGGGGAATCTAATACTAATCAAAACTATAATACTAGGTGAAGGACCCCTATGGGCGATACATGAGGAAATAGTACAGCATTCTCCTCCATAGTATCTTCAGACTGTAATCCAATTGTCGTGGAGTTATAAGCTCCTATAGTTTTGAGACAAAAGTAAACGTTGCAACAGATGCTTTGGACATATTCCATTGTGCTAAAAACGATGTCGAATGGTACACGCGGACATCGATTGTTGAGCAAAGCATCTTATTTGTTGTGATTTGGTCCCTGATGTGGTGGAGTTATCTATCACTTCAATGCGCACATTATGCCTGTCATCACGTGCACTAATGTAATGGAATTGGTATATTCGGTGCCTTTGGTCAATTATTTCAAACTACATCCATCGATCGCAGTTCAACATCGCCTTTACCGAAAGAATAATCCGTATATTCTTTCTTCTTCCTTGGTAGAACTCAGAAACTTGTTTGAATGACTCGTACTCTTCGAGACTCTGAAGCTATTAACGCAAAACAATTGCACCGAAAAAGCAATTCTTTTTCTTCAAAATGACATTTGTTCTCTTTTTACATAGCACTTGGTGGCGATGATACTAGTGTCTCTGACGTAAGCCTGCGCAGAAATACTAATCAGTTGCGCATCCCATCGCGGTGAAAATTGCTTGCGGTTTGAATGCTTTCTTAGCGATGTTGCATTTTGGGCGGACAGAAATGTGGTTTCAAAACCATCTTATCATTCGAAGAATCCTGCAATTAATCATATTCTGAAAAAATCTAACAGAAATTAGATTTATCATTTATACTTTTTCATTATATTGGTGATATTTTTATACACCTGATAAAACGTTAGAAATCTGTCTCAAAAAGCAAACTTAGTCATAAGTGAGAAAATGTATAATAAAATTGCTCATGAAGAAACAGGTCTTATTCGGTCAATATAAAACATTAAAACTCAGCAGGTCATGCTATGCTATAGAGAAAGTATATAATCTTTTAAAGAGCACGAATTGAATACTTGAGAAAAAGAATTCATGAACATTATTCTTTCAATTTTACATCAACACCTCCTATGATTTTAAATTACCAACAACAGAGATATTTAATATGAAATTAAACTGAATGAGGTGTTTACAGAGTTAATCTTTAAAATTTCTCAAGTAAATCATATCGTTGAACTGAAATTTTCGTTTTTGATTAACTATCTTAACTGTTTTCAAATTCAATCGGTTTTCTTCTAATAACACATTAAGATATCAATTCCTACTCAGCTTGAAGAACGGTTATAGTGCAACTTAAGTCAATCTGGAATAACATATTTTAATAATGAAATAGCAAAAAAAAAAAAAATGAAATTATGCCAAAAAAATCACCAAAAAATGAAGTAGTTTTCCATTTTGTTGAAACATGTCGACTGACATTTGTTGAGAAAAGTGCAGTCTGAAGCAGTTATTGTTTCAAAACGATAATAAAGGGATTATATCTTTATAAATCACGGCGTAAATACATCTTTCAATTCTAAAAAACCCGTAAGGTAAATTTCTAAGTGTGACAAGGTTAAAAAAAGGGATTGTAAATTCAAACAGTAAGAGTTCCCAAAATAAAAATGAATTATCTGCAAGACTCGACAGAATGAAAAAACATTCTATAAAGGTATTCATTTTTAGCATTACTCATGATCAAATGCATTTGAATAGAAAATTTTTTTCGTATTACTTAAAAGAAAAAGTAGTCATCGCCAGGGAAGTAAAATTTATCATCTTAATTTAGGAATTTAAATTTCTAACTATAATTTATGCATTCTCAACATTAAAAATACATTTCGAAAATAAAAAATAGAAAGTTACTGATGTTTGCAGCATATTTTAAAGTTGTCTACAAGAATGATACATCCATTAGGTGGGATTCAGATGGTTTAATTACTAGTCCGCTGCTCTAATGATAGCTTTACGAACAATTAAAAAAATACCTATCCACCTTAAACAACTTTGATTGCAAACGTCATTCTAAAAACGAGGTTGCCGGACTTCATGGAAAAAAAAATTAAGAGAACCGGCTTTCTCGAACAGTAGAAAACTGCTTTAAACTCGAATCTCAACAATCAGCTCGTTATTTTTATTATAAAACTATCGCAAAAATAAAAAATGAATTCAATTCCTTTAAAAAATAAGCGATGCTATTTGAAAACCATACCCTGGATAGTTTAGTCCAACAGCTCCATACAGATTTCAGGAAGTTTCTTGCATACAATGCGAAGTATATTAAATTTCCCAACGTAGCAGCACTGTATCATTCAAAATATTTTATTACAACATACTTCGGAGATCACTGATTCATAAAAAAATGTTATTTTTAAATACAACTTCTGACAATAAAGTTCGATGAATGAAGTTAGAATGGCTGATCTGGCAACACTGGCAAAACAAAACGCTGCACATGCGTAGCGGCAGGTGTTGACCATCTGCCCTCCCCGTTATTCAGTTGAGAATCGTGTGTGTTCCATGTAAGACTTGTTTTACAAAGTGCTTGTTCAGTGCGTTGGTTCTTATCGGGAAACAGGAAAATTAAGGAACAAAAGATCAATTTAAAGTTTTGTTTTAAATTTTTCAAGACACCGAAATAAACTTATGGTACGGCGATGCTGGTACGTGTTCATGAAAATCAAGCACTTTCCATGAAGTGTGTGTACGAGTGGTTCGCCCGTTTTCGAGAAGGCCGGTAAAAGTGTTTTTGACAAAACCAGTAGCAGAAGACCGTCGACCTCCGTCAGTGACGAAAACATTGAGAAAGTGAGGGAATTAATTACGAAAGATCATCAAGTAACTGTGCGCATGATAGCTAATGAACTGCAGATTAACCGTGAATTCATGCGACAAATCGTTACCCAGTATTTAGGGATGAGAAAAACGTGGAGGATACGTAGTTTTTTGTCCACGACAATGCTCACCCTCACGCAGCCAATATGGTCGAACAGTTCCTGGCAAAAAAAAGGGGGGCGGTGCAAATTGAACATCCACCATATTCGCCAGATAGCAATCCTCCAGACTTTTTCCTATTCGCACGACTCAAACTCGCTTTGAAAGGAAAGAGGTTTGACGATATTCCCGACATCCAATGAAACGTGACGAGGCTTTTGAACTCCATCCTAAAAAAGAAGACTTCTTGCAAAGTTTCCAGGACATGTACAGCAGATCTCAGCGGCGTATAGTTATGGAAGATGACTATTTCAAAAGACAGTAGGGTAACTTTCATTAATGTTTCATCTACGTTAATGTTACAGGACTATTCACCGAACTTTGTCAGAGGTTGTATATCTAAGTATTTCATCCATTTATGCCTGTCCGAAGCTGTATATCTAAATATTTCATCCATTTATGCCTGTCAGAGGCTGTATATCTAAATATTTCATCCATTTATGCCTGTCTCAGAGGTTGTATATCCAAATATTTCATCCATTTATGCCTGTCTCAGAGGCTGTATATCTAAATATTTCATCCATTTATGCCTGTCAGAGGCTGTATATCTAAATATTTCATCCATTTATGCCTGTCAGAGGCTGTATATCCAAATATTTCATCCATTTAAGCCTGTCAGAGGCTGTATATCTAAATATTTCATCCATTGATGCCTGTCAGAGGCTGTATATCTAAATATTTCATCCATTGATGCCTGTGTCAGAGGTTGTATATCTAAATATTTCATCCATTTATGCCTGTCAGAGGCTGTATATCTAAATATTTCATCCATTTATGCCTGTCAGAGGCTGTATATCTAAATATTTCATCCATTTATGCCTGTCAGAGGCTGTATATCTAAATATTTCATCCATTTAAGCCTGTCAGAGGATGTATATCCAAATATTTCATCCATTGATGCCTGTCAGAGGCTGTATATCTAAATATTTCATCCATTGATGCCTGTCAGAGGCTGTATATCTAAATATTTCATCCATTGATGCCTGTCAGAGGATGTATATCTAAATATTTCATCCATTTATGCCTGTCAGAGGCTGTATATCAAATATTTCATCCATTTATGCCTGTCAGAGGCTGAAAATCCAAATATTTCATATATTTATGTCTGCCAGCGGCTGTATATCTAAATATTTCATCCATTTATGCCTGTCAGAGGCTGTATATCTAAATATTTCATCATTTATGCCTGTCAGAGGCTGTATATCTAAATATTTCATATATTTATGCCTGTCATAGATTTTTTTCTTTTAAATATACAAACAGACTTACTTGTCAGAAAGAATCCCATAAATAGGTGTACCAATGAGACTTCCCACATTTTGCAAAGTGAGGAGAAGACTAGGGTAGTGGCTTTTGTCGCAAACTAAATCAAACTGCAAGAAGGAGTAAAAAGAAAAATATTTAATACCAAAACCTTTACCACAAGAAATACAAATCACACTTTTGGCTTACAATGCAAAAATTCATTACTTTCCAATATTTTATTACAAATATTAATTAATATTTTTAACATGTTATTGAAAGATTTATATATTTATAAATATATTGAACACAAAAGGAGTTTCTTTGTCTTTCGAATGTTTTATGAAGAGACAATTGTTAAATTTCATTGATATAAACTATTTAATATAATGTAGATTATATTTAAGTAATGCAGCCCATCTGGTATAGTGATTAGTGACGCTGACTGCTGTGCTGTAGGGCCTGGGTTCGAATCCAGGAGAAGGCAGGAATGTTTAATGCCTTTGCAGCATGGTAGTACTCTAAATAACTGTCGGGTCGCAAGTCCTTTCGTGAGGTTGGTAGAAGGGGAAGAGAGGTGGGAAGCTCCTGACCACCACCACGGTGTTTTCCCTCAAAATTGAGATGGAACCGAGCAAAATAGTACTGTCACTATTACTAAGCTAAGGATAACGACAGGCGTGAAATTCTAGCCTCTTGACGGGATGAATTTCTCTAGGTTTGATCTGATGTTACTGTCGATCAGGTGGTATAAGTAACAACAACATATTTAAGTCGTAGAACAGTTGGTTACAGAACAGAATCATAGCTGATGCATTTTTCGTTTTTGGTAAGGCACCAAAAAATTATGATTCTTCTTTTGACAAGTACCTTTAGGTGTAATATACATACAAGGAGGGGAACTAACAAATTATCAACCTTCAGTGCTCAGATTATATATAATATACATATTTTAGTTTTCAATGGAAATAGAAAGGTTAATAGAAGTTCAAAAACATAAATGAAAAAAGTTAAAAGCCACTTTTTAGTAGAAAAACTTTTTCCGTTGAAAAAAATAGGAATAAGCATATCTATGTGCTTTAAAATGTTTACACAATGCAATAACACTCTGCAACTCTTTTCCCCAATGGGGCTGCATTTTAGCAACTTAGCCTTTGCAGACACGGCGAGTCTCCACATGCGAGAGCCATTTCATGGTGGCACCATCTTAGTGGCGACCTCGTTACCAAATTTGGACGCTTGAATTAGCTTTTAATTTAAGTTCTCGTCGGATGCTAAATATTGCCGTGATTTAATTTTGACGAGAGTACCAGAGCCAAATTGATGCTTAAAGAACCTTTTACATGCCACAAATCATATGAAATGCGTGCCTACGATTTTCACACCCAGAAAATCTATCGACTCCCAGCTGGGGTCGAATCTGCAATCTTGGACTTACGAAGCGGGCACGCCATCTCTAAGCCATCGAAACCGCTCTGTAACTTATCAATTCTAAGAATTAAAACAAACTAGTCAACATATATATGGTCCACTGATAGAGCTGTCTCAACTGTTCTGATTCTTACATCAACTCTACTCTTCTTTGCCATACCATTTTGGGGAATGGGGGAGGGGATAATTCTAAAAGTTTAATCAAAACTGAATTGGATAATTTTAAGTTGTAATCCCCCGTTGCTTTAGACTCCTCCATATTAACAGTAGAAAGACTTTACGCCCTCTAGTGGATTGAACAATCTTTAGTGATGGCTAAGCTTCGGAACTGTAAGGACGTACGAGCATGCACTCCGATCCCTTTCAATTATAATCTAAATGTTAGTTCTCTAGTTATGTATATTAATGTTTGTTTTGTCTAAGAAATGTGTTTTGATTAACTAGTGGGCTTAGTTAAGAACCCATTCCCCGCGTGTCCCTTTATTACATTGGGTCACACCCCTTTTAAAGTTAGAATTTTTTCCTTTTGAACTGTGTACGTGTTTTCAGTAACTATAAAACAAGACCGCAATCCCGACAGGTCCCTACACATTGAAAACTCCTCTCGCAGTAAGCAGTACTAAGGAATACTTAACCTATATATAAATCATAGGTTCCCAAACTTTTAGCCTCATAGACCCCTTGGCAGGTTTTTCAATTTGGGGTAGACCCCTACTTCTTTCCTAATATTAAATGTGTGCAAATTTATCAACTTAAATGTGTTTTTGACAGCAGGTATATAGCTGTTCACTTTAAAAGATTAAAATTTTTAACTGTAGCGAAGTATAGTGAAGTATAGAAGAGTTTAAAATTTAAGAAAACACATGTTAGTTAATTTAATTAGTTAGTTAATTAAATTAAAATTTAACTAATGCATAAAATAACTGTTACACAAAGTAACTGTGCAACAAACAAGGGCTTTTTGAGAGAGGGAGGAATCTGGGGATGCAATAATAAACTTTTAACATTTGGCATCAATCTTATCAGGATTTAACCCTAAATATCTCCATGGTTAATGGTGTCCAGGATTTTCTCCTTTCTTTTTTGTTTTGGAGATTGGTAAGCGCACCTTCTCAAGCGAAAAAACAATTAAAGCTTTCTCAAGATATTCCATAATATGGAATGAATAACAAATATATCTTCTTAAAGTTAAAATTGCTGGCATCGTTTCTAAACTTTACTTTAAGATCTTCGTTAGTGCATATTCCTAGTGCTTAATTCTTATAATATGATTTTTTTTCAGTGACCATATGAATTTATTGTCTTCTGTGGTACTACGATAGTCAAAACATTGTCAAACCTAGTTTCAAAATCTAAAAAAAGGGCATTTAAATGTTGGCGACGTCCAGAATTATGCTCCTTGAGCTTAATTCTGGCAAGAAAGGCTGTGTGAAATGTGGTCCTAAAAACACAATTATACTATTGCCTTGTAACTTCAAATAAACTTCATTAAATTTAGTAAATAAATCTGTTAAATAGGTAAGTCTAGTTTCCACTTGATTAAATTTCCTTTTAATATTAGTCACGATCTGGTTTAATGAGAGCCACAATCGTAGACCCCCCTTTACACCTCATGGACCCCTAAATTATTATTTTACTGTCGCGGACCCCTTACAGATCGTCATAGACCACTTTGGGAATCACTGATCTAAATTGTGAGTAAGAAAATAATAAAACACGAGGGGAGGGGGCACAATAGAAGAGTAAAACAGCACAATCAAGTTGCAAGTTTACATAATCTACCTCTTGTGTAAAATGTATTCAAATGGTTGCAAAAATGTTAAATTAATGATAAATACGTGTCAGACACGATCCAAACAATCAACATAAGAAAAATTTGTTTTCCTTAGAATATATTATGTTGAATTATAGGTATGAGATTTATGAAAATTAGATCAACTTATGAAATGGCTTGAATAGAGAGATAACCAACTTTAGAGGTCTTGTGAATGAGTAAGTGTTTATTAACGTCGCAATATAAAGCAACTCGACTGATATTAGCGGCAGATCTTTTACTTTTGAACCAAAATCAAGTGACGAGAACGACACGTGACATGGCACCATCTCTCTAAACTATCACACCACGCCCACGGAAAAACTTCGAGCCTCGACAGATTTAACTCCTCCACACGGCGGGTTTTCAGTAGCACAAGGGCTTAAACTCATGACATGCCAGCCACAAATTCTCTCGTGATACTAACCTCTAGTCTACCATGGCCACTTAGACTAGAATCTAAAAAGTTCGTGCGTTACTTAAGCTATGAAAGAGTTCGCATAGGAAGAAAATTTTTTAAAATATTCTCATATTTTTCAGATTAAAAAAAGTCTTACATAAAATCAATGTTTTTAAATCCAAACCCATATTTTCAGTATTCCATATATATGTGCGATATTGCATACAATATGCAGAAAATAAGCACATGTTTCCTTAAATGATCCAATACTTAAAAATTTATTGGCCCAAAAGGCTTATAATTTCACAAAAGAGAAATTAAAAATTATACTAATTAAAAATATATATTTTACTTAACTTTCTTAAAGAATGAAAATAGAAAGAAGTCCGAGAATTTCATAGAAAAAAAATTTAAGACGACACATTGAAATCGGAATTTTTTCGGACAACTGCTGACAA